>JAZHYW010026698.1:0-12518 GCA_037355805.1 Ixodes ricinus
CCCTGGTAGGCTGCTCTTCGAGCCGTCGTTCTGTCGCTGCTTAGTGCTTATTTTCATCCGTTGATCGGTCATACTATTGACTCAATCGCCTGACGTGTTGATTGTTTTCTTGATTGTTCACGGGTTTGTGGAATTCTCCTGGCACCGAAGCAACTGACTCGCGCTGTTGCACGATGGCCTACTCCTGTGTAACCGTCCGCCTGCACGAACAGCGCCTCGGCGCAGTAGTTCTTCCCGCTTACCGCCCTTTTCACTCCGAAACCGAGATTTCGAAAAAATAAATTCCCGTTCTTTTTTTTTTGCTTTTTTTTTGGCACGTGGTTTGGACGGCGTATATAGAGAACAATGTACGCACTTATGGGTTCGGGCCTCAAGATAGGCTCACTCTGAACCCGACGCTCTGCCGACCATCTTTGAAGGTAAGAAGGCAATTGAGCGCATTAAAAGGCACAAGCAAAGAGGAAACGGAACTAGGTAGTAATTTTAGGTCGATTCCTCTAGAGAAAAAATTATTACGTTCAGTTCAGTTCAGTTTATTACACTCTCAAAGGCATTTCAGATGAAAGTGGATTACATGAGGGGGGGGGGGATCAAATGCCATATACAAATAGCAGAAGAGTGACATGACAACACTGTACACAACTAATCGTTATCAGGGCCCGCTTGCTCGAAGCGCTAACCGCGGCTAAAGTAAGCCGCAGTACCTAGGAGAGGGATTTTGAAATCACGTGACTGGCTCGGTAGGGATGCGGGGAAACATGGCGGTCCTCCGGGGAAGATTTTGCTGTCAAACAATGCAGCCTGCACGGTCACTTGTCCAGCAGCTGCCAAGCATGAAGGCCGATGTTTGCAGAATTCTTGTCCTCTGACGACCATTTTGCTTGCACTAGTGCTTGCACTATAAACATATAATGAGCAATCCCCTTGTGAGTGGAACTTGCTGTGAAAGCGAGATGAAAAGAACTGCCACTCTATTTTACTGCAGTCCTTCACTTAAAACGGTTCTTTTTATAGCTCTTTGCATATATATGCCCGTCTGGCCACCCCTGGAATGAACCAACGTCTTGCGGAGGCACGGACAGGCATCCCCGAGATATACGGCCTGACGTCAGCCACCTCCTTCGGGGATCGACCGATCCGTCGGAACGATTTCGATATCCGTAGACGCCATAAAAGAGCCCCCTTCCCCAACCTCTGCGTCCCGCGGGCTCTTTCGGGATGCGACTGCCATTTCGGGAAGCAGTGGGCTCGTTGCATGCGTCCGACTGAACGACATGCCATCTGTCCTGGATTCTGATGGCGTGCTACTCTTCTAGAGTGCTGTGCAGATCGAACGAGCGGGTAGTTACGCAGTCCTATTGCTTCTCAAAATCAGCAAGGTCATGTCCAATTGCTACTCAGCTCCGGAAGGACATAAGTTATAACTTATAAGCTATTTTCGGGTGTGATATGGCCTATAGAAGCTTGAGTTTCTTCCGAGTTCACCCAACGAGGCCGTCTGTAATGCCGTCCATGCCAGTCATTCTGCATTTTCTGTCGGCTTCGGTTACTGTTGTTACTATCTCGCTGTAACTTTAAAACTTTTTCTTTTTAGCGGATGCGTAACGTAATGTTTTTTAAAGCGACTAGTAGCACGACATTGCCATCCAAAACGTAAGAAGCTACAGGCTTCCACATAAAGGTTCACAATTCAAGGGTTCCGGTAAGAATGTCGTATTCGAAAAGTGCCAATACTCAAAATCAGAGAAAACCTCTATCAGCGGAAGGCACCACGAATGACAGGCACTGCAATTCCGTTGTTCTGCCGCTGCCGTCTCTGACAATCTCTCTTCGAAGCGCACGAGACAGGTGTAACGTGTCCCTGAAACGTTCAAGACATGTAACGCGAAACGTAACAAGATGAGTCGTATACGATAGGAGAACCGTTACCTGCGTACCGTCGCGTCGCTGCTGGCCAGAGCCACGCGCACGGCTTCAACCACAAAATCCAGAACAGCAGGCGTAATCCCTCGCCAGTCGTCGCCGCATTGGCGAAGCTTGGAACGGAAGCTCGCGCCGGCGTCTCGCGAACCGCTCTTGTGCTCCAATACGAATCCGCCTCAGTCGCTCCACAAGCACGCAAACGAGGGTCAAATGGTAACACTCGAATCGAAGGCCAGGGCCACTCCAATAATAATATTTCAGAGACAGACATCGAGGTGTACCGCCGAGAGGTGCAGAGGCGTCGACGACTGCGCAGTTTTCCCGCAGGTTGCAGCATTGTTCGCGGGCAGTTGTGGCAACGCATCTCATCAATGCAATGGTATATAGCGCGTATAAATGAAGCCAGCGGAGCGAGACGAAGAACAATACAACGTTGGGACTCGATTTGTAACACACCATTGATTTCCGACTCCGACACGCTTCCGTCTCTGCCCAGTCAACGCTAATACAAATGTAAACTCGGGGCCAACAGAAGATGCTGTCACGACTGTGGACGGGATCGCACAAGCAGCTACCCGATCCGAAAAGGGGGAGCTCCGATTCGTTCACCGACCAGCAGATCGTTTCCTGCCTTCACCGGCGTTAAACCACTGACACATGGGACACTCGGAACGGAGTGACCTCACAATCCAGCACATACGGTCTCACCTAGAAGGTGTTGCTGCGACCCGTTCTCAATCCTGCTTTGTATACCTGGACAACCCGCGATTCAGAAACGGTGGGTCTCCGCAAGAAGGTCCTCACCTGTTCAACTGATCCCGCGCAGGTAATCCGCAGAACCGAAGTTCCAGCGCCGGACGACGCCGATATACCGTCCCATACTTCCCGCAAGGCGCTCGAGAGTTTCGGCCGAGACGATGACCCAGAACTTTTTCAGGACCAAAAATGGCAGGAGACGGCACGAACCGAACCGCTTTCGGAGGACCGCGTGGGAATCACTCTCGGCCCGTTTTCTCCGCTCGCCGCCAGAAGACGAGCAATCTCCACCACTCGTCCACGATGCGACGGCAAACCAATTAAGCTTCCTTTTTCGTTTTCTTCTTCTTGCCCCAGTAGGTGAAAGGGAGGTTGCCGGTAGAGCACCGCAAGAAGAAACCACTCATCCGACCCCGTTCCAGAGCGAAGCCGCCAGCGCCCGAAAAACTCGCCCGAGTTCATCTCTGCTCCCGTTTCGTTTTGAGCCCGCGCGTACACAGGCGACGAAACAACCCTCCGCTTTCGTTTACACCGGCGGCCTATAGCCGAACCAGACGACTCCGGCTAAAATGAGGTTTACAACGTGGATGCTACATCAACCGCCACCCTGCATCCCTAACACGCGCAGGAACTAATGAAGAGCAAAGAACGCGCGGAAACAAATAAAAAAAGAAAGAAAGAACAGAAACAGGTAGGAAAGTGGGCGCTATTTCGAGCAGCCGCACGAGGGTCTCTCTTAACCCTTCCACGACAAAAGAAAGCTGCGCGTTGGGGCGTAAACGGGGCGAGACGCGTCCCCGCTTGCAGCACGACGTCGGGAGTTCCCCAGGCAGAGTTACACGGACGGCTAACACACGCCCGTTCATCGCACACGGCGGGCAATCTTCGGGGTCCCGGCGAGTACGGGGTGTTTACGAGAGACCGCGGGCAACACCCAAGGCATCGGGGTCATGACCGCCTGCACGCAACAACGCGCAGTCCATCCTCAGTGCTAAACAAAATTCCCACCGGGTTCAGCGTATACCTGCCGCGATTAATTTAAATGTGCTGTCCACCTTCCATACTCGGCGCATAGAGTACCTTCTAGGCGTAGCCAATGGCAAATTGCCACTCATGTATACCTTTCTTTCTTCTCCCTGCCCTCTCCCCGTTTATCTCTCCTTCTGGAGTCACGAAATCCTCGAACAAGAGGGAGCTAAGAGGAGTGTATGTCAGCGCTCCCATATTTGTAGCGAGTCCGTGGCATTTAAGTATTTTATTTCATCTCGGCAGGGGTGTAAATCACGCAGCTGGAAGCATGGGATCTGAGGCTATACGCGTTGACGCTAGAGGCGGACCAACCCTGTTTGTCATTGACTGTTCATGACGCCAACAACAACGGCCTTCCAAAGTTGATACAGCGTAAGGAAATGCGCTGTGCATGTTTGCACATCAGGGCAATCACCCTGAAACAGTCACGATAAAGCGACAAGTGTACCTCTTTATGCAGCGTTAAGGCCCGTCCACACTATTGCGACCTCTTAAAACTGAGTTCCTTGAAACCTCTTACAACGAGAGGACACACTGGCGCCACCTAATGGGATCCAGTGGAAACTTAGCGGTCCGGCATATTTTCTATTTCTCTCGCGCATTATCCTTTCTTTCTTGGCTCGAAAACGTTTTGTCAACGTTATAAATAGGGTGTGTATTTTCCGGTTTTAACCGAAAAACACCGATAAACATCCGTCGGTGACAAAAATACAAAATCGGTTAAAACCGAAAAACACCGGTGGTTGGATATTTTCGTCATGGTGAAAACCGAAAAACACCGGTCGTTGCATGTTTCCGACCTAGCGAAACCCTTTCCCCGTAGAGGTTCCTCAAACGTGTTATCTCGTGGATCCTGCATTCTTCCAGCGTCTGTACATGGCTTGCACGTGGCGTCAGTCCGCCCTCCTTTCGGGGGGTCAAAAGCGTCTAGTTAACGCAGTGGAAGTTAAGCTCTCACACGCCTTTCCCCCATTCTGTCTCCCATGGCCCCCTTTTGTGGAAAAATTAACGCAGTGGAGGGTACGCTCTCACGTGCCCTTACCCCATTGTGTCTGGCCAAGTGATGTCGGTGCAAGCCATGTATTCAGAGGTTGCTGTGGTTCCCGGAAGACACTGCCAACATCCGTGTCGTACAGGGCTACTGACCTTTGAAAACTGAGATGCGTTTATTGTTATCTGTTTAGTTTCCATGGGCTTTGGTGTAACAGAAAGGGGTTTTGCTGGCGTGGGCTTTTTTCGCAGGTATAAAAGGACCGTTCTGTGAAAATTGCAGACGTGTTTGAGAAGGCGCGTCCGTCCCGCGTCTGCGGGTTTTTCTCAACGTAAGACTTGCTTCTTTTTCGAACACTTCAAGTATCGTCGTCACGCGGAGTAGAAGGCCACCAGGACGGGACGCAAGCGGACAGCTCCGGATGACTACGCTACAGACTTTATGGATGAATCGTCGTTCTGGTTCCCGTGCAAATTGTTAATCCGCATAAAAGGGGAGCTGTCAGGGGGATTTGTGCCTTATGAAAGTATCTATCGGCTGGTCCTCCGAGACGAGGGCAAGCTGAGTGACCTAATCAGAGTTCCTTTGTTACCGCCAGTATGCGTAGCGACTAACACCGTTGATCCAGTGTTATTTTGGTAATTCATTTACCTGACTGGCCACAGCTTGTCCCAAGCATCGCTGGACATTTTGGGATTTCCTGTGTCCAACGCAAATATGGAGCGTGCGTTTTCAAAATCGCGGTTTGTGAACCGTAAGGAACGTGTTACCATGACGGATGCAAGGCCTCTCGGTGTATGTTTGCATCTACTATAATAACCATGTGTGAGAAATAGATGCTTTCTCCAGAAGTGTATGAAATATGTGAATAAATTGGAACTCTCTGTCTGTGATCAATCGGATTTTTTTTCCACCGATAATCACCGATTTTAGCCTCGTCGTGAGACGTTCCACCGAAATACAACTGTGTTTTGAAAATAAATAAACACCGAAAACATCCGCCGATTTTTTCAGAAATAAACGCCGGAAAGTACACACCCTAGTTATAAACGAGCCTTTCTTATAGGTATTACTGCACATTTGACCTCGGAAATCCCGCAAAACCTTCGCTCTTGTGAGATGCAGTTCCAGGGTCACCGCATAGATCGTACCAGTGTGTCTTCTCGTCCTAAGAAATTTTAAGAGGTTTTTAACAAGTCTCGTCTCTCTCGGTCGTACTCGGTTGCAAGAGTGTGAACGGGCCTTTACGCAACAGGCAATAATTTCTTGACAGAAATTAACTAACCTAAAAGAAATTAGAAACAAAAACAAACATTGCGTTGCACCTGTTTGTAAACGCCGACCCCACATCGAATAAGCATAGGCGAGTCCAGCATCTGTTTTTGGAGCGGGCTGACGCAACAGTCACCGGTGCAGGCGTCCAATAAGCGCTTCCGGCAAACTTCAGTCGCGACTTCGTGTCGAAGAGTCTACTAAACTTTGTGCCGACCAGTCTATGCTCATATTAGAGGGACCATGGAATGAATTTTGGGGTGGGATAAATGAATTTTAGAACATGATTTTACAAATCGCATATCGTTTAGTGCGCGAAAAGACAAATAGTTCACGAGTGTAGAAGGCCAAAAGCCTGCTTTCTCGGTACGAGAATTTGAAAATACAGCGGACTATTTCTTACCTCCTTTCCTTCGAAAGCTCTCCGCCTTTTCACCGTGATGCACCCATGGTGCCCAAGCACGTCGGCTGAACCCAGCTCACGCATTCGACAAGAGCTCGCCACTCGGACGTATGCGCTCGTCAACAATCAATCCATCGACGAATATTTAGATTCGCGTTCGTGGCCAATGTGTGCCGTAACGGCACTTATCATCACTTGCGAATGACAAGCTCCACGGTGGGCGTGCTTAAAAAGCACGGTGGAAGCTTGGAGTCTTCGCATCCGGTGCCCAAGCACGTCACGACCACGTGATTTCTAATTTCGCTTTTGAGCTGAGAAGAACTAAGGAGGAAAAAAGTTGAAAAATCATTTCATGGTCCCCTTTAACTCCAAAGTTGCTTTTAGTGCTGGCAAAAGGCTTGGGCGCGAGCGCGTGGTTTACAAAAGCGCTTTCTACGCACGAGTGCTCGTGCACGCAAACTATCCTGCAGAGCCTTTGCCAGCAGCCCAGCACTGACGAAAACCTGGCAGCTCAAACTCTCACGAGGACTCCGCGCTGCTGGGATAAAAGCGAAGGAGGCGAAGGAGTGTACGGACACGCGGTCCCATTCACCTGGAAGGAGATCTCGTCCGGGGCCTGCGCCTGGTAGCTCCTGGTGACGTAGGCGGCGGCCACGGCGGGCGTGTTGATGGCCGACTCGTCGGTGACCAGCAGCCGGTTGCCCCGGTTGTCGAGCTCAAGCCAGTTGAGCACCGAGCCGCAGCTCACCAGGTTGCCCACCAGGCACGAGAACCGTTCCAGGTACTCCGACAGCAGCCGCCGGAGCACCGCCTGAGAACCCCAACAACCAGGAGGACACCGTCAGTCTCGGAGACACCTCCACACAACAGCTCCTACGGACGGCAAGGCCGTACCGCTGCATTTCCCACATCACCCACCGGACGCGGGCCACGGATTGGACACGCGTACTGCGTCATCGTTCGGCTCGGACTCGTGTCCAATCAGAGAGGACACGAGTCCCGGCCGAAGGCTGACGCAGCAGCACTCGTGTCCAATCAGCACCCCGCGCTGACTTCCGGATAGGTGCCATACAAACTGCAGCATGACGGCCTCGTTATTTATACTTGTATAGCCTCACATCTCAAACACGGCAACAGAAAGTAAACACATCCTTGAATGCGCTCGAAGACGATCGACCGAAAGCTACGTACCCCCAAAGATTGGCAATCACGTTCGCCGAACGAAGAAGAGACGACGCAGACTGCAGACCCATAAAAACGCGGTAGGAATCCGGTATTCGCATGGACGCGATATCCGAGTGCGCCGTTCATTGCGCATGCTCTAAACGAGCTCACATTCATGGCTTGCCGTGACCGGCAATCTCGATGGTGTGGAATGCACGTTGAAAGAGAACTGCGGTAGCTCGCAGTAAGCACGCGATCAGCAGCCGCGGATTGAGCTATGGCCGTCTGTGAATATACCTAAATTGTCAGTGATCCCAGGAAGTCATTGCCTTCCCGGCCTGGGCACAAACAGACAGGGTGTCGAACCGGAACCGAACCGAACCGAAAACCGGAACCGAACCGTTATTTTTAACCGAACCGGAACTGAACCGAACCGAAATCTTCGGCGCCATCTTGGAACTGAACCGGAACTGAACCGGAAAAAAATATAACGGTAACCGGTTCAAAACGGTTCACGGAATGTTTTTATTTTTTTTGTTAGTATCATAACCTAAATATTTGAGAATAAAAAATTTGCAGCTGCATTTCTATATATTGATAAAATCGTCATATACAGAATTGCAATGTGTGAGAAATTGTGGGTTCTTGTAGCGCTTTTGTTTTGGCAGTATGATTAATCATGTGTCACGTGGTCACTTGACGTGCATGGTGTCATGTATAATGACTGGAACGCGTCTCCGACTGGTGTGTTTACTGCGCCAAAAAAGTGGTCCCTCAATTTCCGCTTGATGACATCATAAAAGTGTCGTGCTGTCGCCGGTCGCGATCCTGGCGGTGTCCCAGCAGCGGTGGTTGACGTGGCAGACGCCTGTTCTGCTGCAGGTCGTTCTGCTGTGCGGCTGTTTACGGTAGCTTCGGCAGCCAGAAGTTGGGACGCCATGACGACAGCGACACTCGCGTTCGCTGGTGCTTTTTGCCAGCATTTTTACGACCAACCGCCAGGATCGTGTCACCCGACAGCAGAATACTCCAGCTTTTATGACGTAATTTGGTGACACTTTGGGACTACTGTTGATGTTTGGGAGAGATGGGACACTAAATACACCAGTCGGAAACGCGCTCGAGGCACCCTAGTGTCAAGACATGCTGTCAAGTAATGTCACGTCACTTGGCCCAGTGACGTCATGTGACTCACTGCGTCGAATCAATTTAAATTTAGAGTGTCATTAGATTTATTGGCGTTGTTGACACCGTGGCGTCACATGACATCACGACTTCGCACCGTAAGTCATGTTGCTCCCTAACGTACTCGCTTGTCATGAGCCGGAGTCGAGTGCTCGGGTTCATAACAATCAGCATCGCCAAACATTCAAGTAATGGGTCGTGTTCAATTAAAGATGAGGATAGTTGAACCTTAACAATGTCTGAAGCTCAGCCCATACTCTATGCTTTGCCAACCCCAGTGCATGACTACGATGAACACTGACGTGTATATAATTAGCGTCAGTTCACGTGGCCGCTTATTCTAATTGCGAGTTGAGGGGGGGGGGGGGTTGTTTCTTTCCTTTATTTTTTCTGCGTCTAATTGGTATTACTATTTCTTCAAGTTATCAAAGTCAGGGATTAGCTCTTTACGGTATTTACTGAAAGTAGAAAAATTGTTGCACGACCAATCTTGCACGTACACATCATTGACGCGCCCAAACATGTTTTCGTTGTTCCTGAACTGCCTCAGATAGTTGTCCCCGTGAAGCATTTACGAAATGTCTTATGAATTAATCCTATGTTACATCGAACTACAACTGTGTACGGGAGGGATATCTGAAAAGAAAGATTTAGTGGCCTCGGAGGGGCATTTTTCCCCAAGCTTCGACCACCTCCGTATCTTGTTTATTTTTGGGTGCAAAATAAAAGCAATGGAGAGTTATCTTAATCAAGTGACACAACTATAATTGTCGAATTAACACCCACAAATGGAATAGGGAGTCCCTCAGGAAGAAAAAGTATTCTCTAAAGGAGCAACGAAAAAAGTAAGAAAAAAAAGAGGGGGGGGGGGTACTTTTAAAAGCGTACTGTGTTGTAAAGGTTCCTCTGCTCCTCATCTTCGGCAGACAAAAAAGCGTGGCCCCGGAAACAACTATCTTTGCAAAATATACTCTAACCAGAAAGCGCGTTTTCGTGGTGCCAGATGCTCGCGCCCTTCTTCACGACGCCGCACCAAGCAAGAATAATTTGTGTCTCTCAAATACATGGCTTGCACTCAAAGTGAACCTTCTGCAGCGTGCATTTTGCACGTCCTGTTTTTATTTTCTGACTAAGAGCTAATCGCAATAGAGCCTTCCGGAAAATCCCAGGGGACCTCGCGGCAGTGGGAATTGTGGGGCTGTTCCGATATACGCTCGTGCAAGCTCGAACGCTTCGTATATTTTAGTAGCGACGCGGTTCATTCTCTCTTATCTTTAGGAGCTTAGAACGCCCAAAAAATAAAGCGAACACAAAAGGAGCTCATCGCATTCTCCGTTTTGCTTTTCTTCTGCCTTTTCTGTGTTCTAAAACCACAGAACGTTAAACCAACGTCAACTTCGTCCTCACCTCCTGACTAATCTCACGTGCCGTACATCGGAACGTCACAATGCGTCAAGCATACGGTGGGGGTGCCACATATTTCCCGAAAGGTCTATTACCACCAGCATAGTGCGATGACGTCACGTGCAAACCATGTTAAACAGTTCAGTTTCCTCATGAAATGCGATGTTCGCAACACTAGCAAAAGTAGATAGCCGCATTGTTAATTTGTGCAGTATAGGTTGCAGTCTCGCGATGATATATAGCAGCCAAATAAAATGTTAGAGCGCATGACTGAAAGCACAAAGTTGTAAAGTGAGTGCCAAAAACAAGTGCACGTCAAACCGAATGTAACATTAACCTCCCGAGGCGGTATTTCCCGAAATTTGGAGTTCATACAAACTGATGGCCAGATGTAATTTAAGTTAGTGATATAAGAATCTTCGTCTGTCCTTTGGGCTATTTATGTGTAATTGGGAATATCATTACATCTCTACCATTTTTATTTTGCGTTAAAGCGCCGCGCATCAGATTCTTTTGAAGATTACCATTTATTATCGTTCTCTTTCTGCCCATTTTGTGTATTTGACTTCAGATCTATCATATGAGCACTAAGTCCTTTTAGGCATATCCCGCGACCCGGTGTTTCACACTGCCAAACGGCGAAATAAAAAAAACATATTTCTACAGCCTTCAACACCTGGTGTATTCAAGTATCGTCCTCCCGTATCGGTCTCAAGCAGTTATGTGACATGGTAAAAGAGTACCGCATAAAAGACGGGACAGAGAAGAAGTAAAACACAGGACAAGCGCTAACTTTCAACTAAAAGGTTTATCAAGTCTTCTATACGTTACTCTTTGATTATGTCTGTCAACAACTAACTTGCCCGTCAATTCATTATTTTCAGTTATGTGAACTTAATACAGTTACATTTATTGATGATAATAAAACTATATTTAATTACTAACTGAAGGTTTCACAATATAAATGAAAGGTCGATCACCTTAAAGATATACATCATTAGTATATCCACCCGCAAATTATCTGAAAGATGCTCTGCAAATATTTTTTGGCATTTTTATCCTCGATAGGCCCGAAGTTATTTGTAATAGCGTTAAATAACTGTGTTCCTCACACATATATAACTTGTCAAACATATAGAGCTTTGTTATCGCCTCCTTTATGTCATGAAAAGCAATTTTATGTATCTTTGGGCTGGACAAAAACAAAGTCCACAGGGAAGCGTGACAGAACTATGACGATTACGCACGCAGACTGTCAAAGTTGTTATGTCGAGTAGAGCATGAAATACTATTTTGTTCTAGGAACCACCATGAGTTTTCTCTTCAGCTTATATTTGCTCGAACTAATATTTTCAAGTTGTCATTTTTTCCACGCACTATATCTAATTTGAACAAACTGCCCTATAAGTTTTTGATCTCCCTGATTTTAATAAAGCACTAAATTATCACCCCATTATATTTTCTGTCACATTTTTGTATTCGAGCGTTGATTGTATATTCTCACAGTCATTGCTATTCTCTTTATTGCTAGTTATGTAAAACGATGGTTGAAATTTTGAAATCTGCCTTTTTTATATATATATATATGTTTGCATCTTTTGGATCGGTACGTTGATCGTTTATTCCGACAGTCATTGCTCTCCTTCTTATTGTTAGTTATGTAAAACAATAGTTGAAATATTGAAATGTGTCCTCTTTTTATTAATTGCATCTTTTGGATATGTACCCCACACCTGCAAGGGCCTAATCAAGGCCTGCAGTATGTTATAAATAAATAAATGAATAAATAAATAAATAAATAAAATAAAATATCAATGAGCAAGTGCGATGCTTATTTTCAAATGGAATTGACCGGCATCTTCTCAAGAACAAACCTCAAAACCCCGGCTATGCCAGTTTATTCTGTATAAGAAAAATGTTCACTTGAGTACGCGCTATTTTAGGCCAGATTCAATCTGAGTGCGAAGCTGCGTATAAATTATAGTGAACCATTTTGATCTTTTATCGGCATGATTCTTCGCCTGCATCACGGCGCTGAGTGTAAAAGGTGTTAGGTAGGAAAACAAGTGTTGTGATTGTCAGCGTTTCTATAAAAGGTATATCACTGACCCAGAGTGACTACAAGTGCATGCGTTTGTCATAAATATTTCAATTGCTTTTAGCTCAGTTGCGTCGCCATCATATAAAGGGTGCGGCCGTATGGACTAACACATTTCGCTCGCCTTGCAAAATTCGAATTGAAAATGTATACATACCTAAAATTGGGCACGCGAACGTAATTTCGCGAGAAGTTTTGATTTTTTTTTGTTTTGAGCTAAAATCATAGTTAGTAAAATATTAAAAAATATAGCGAAAACGGCGATCGTACATTTCCTATGCCCTGTACCGGAT
>JAZHYW010026700.1:0-11046 GCA_037355805.1 Ixodes ricinus
GCTGTGTCTTTTTTTGTATCAGGTTTTTTTTTGTTATATTCGTTAAACATTACATCCGCCTGCTTGTCCATGCTGAAAAAAAAAAAACCGGGGAACAATAAATGTGTTGTAAACGAGCGGAGCTAGCCCATGTTATGCTTGTCTGTGACGTTGCCTGAAGACACTAGGTCACATGACTGTGATGTCACATGGCGTCACGGTTTCACATGTTATCATGACGTCACGGCCCCCGATAGTGTCACACTGTCACGTGGACGTCACGACGTCGTGCGATGGTGCAGTCCTTCGTGACGGTTCTTCGTGACGGTTCATCGTGACGGTTCTTCATGACGGTTTTTCAGATGAAATTTTGTTCATGCTCAGTCTCATCACAGCGCAGAGTTAATATTTTCGTAGAGATTTGTTTCTCGGCCTCTTTGTTTGCTGAGCTATCTCGTAAAAAGCGCAGTGACAGACTTCCCGAGTGGATTTACGAAAAAGTGGACGCAGGTACATTTCTTTGGAGTATAGACCTTTTCCGCTTACTCGCCCCCGACCGCCAAGTAGGCATATCCGGTATGGGCGACGAAAAAATATCAAAACGTTTCAACCTGCAAGTAGTAAAACAATAGAGGGGTGAGAAAACGAGAATGGGTGACGGTTAGCGCTTTTCTCCTAATTGCATTCTATTGGCGTGGCGACGGCAAAACAATGTTTTCGCCCATACTGGAAGTGACGACAATTCAAGATGGCGGCGCCCTTGAAGTAAGGGCCTATAGGTTGCTACTGGTCTACCGGTTATTAACAGGGGCGTTCACAAAATGTTTCGTTGTTAGCGCGAATATGAAATTCGAGGCGCTAGATTATCTGAACGCATGAGCGTACGATAAAACTTATTTGAGCGAGAACACACTAGAACGACACAAAAGAAGAATCGACGGACAGAAACAATTTTAAACTGTGTGCGTCTATTGTTTCTAATTTTTCGTTTTTTTTTTTTTCAGGTTTAGACTTTTCCCTGGAAACATCCTGCACCAAGTCATAGTCGTGCCTAAGTTGAGCCCTTGTTTCACGGGCGCTTGCCGATGTCGTTGGGTCGACGATACTCGGCCTCCCCCCAAGTGCCATTCAGCCCAACCTAATTGCCCAGTGTTACAGGCACATAGGCCTAACGACCTCAGTTGAGCTGCACCTCACGTGACCCGCAAAAAGAAAACATAATATTTAAAGAATACAAGAATAGAAATCAAAATCAGCCTTTCATGTCTTTGAAAATGTTTTTGGCACGTGCTTCGTGGCTATTTTCATCGCAGTTAAATCCAAAAGGAAACTAGAAACGCTTGGAATGAACGCAAACGGGAAGGACGTAGCAGGAGCCGCACGCATGACCATTGCATCAACGATGGCCGCGCTGGTATATAGCGCTGGCTTCCACGACGTGCGTGCTGGAGCAGAAGCTGCGATCGTTATGAAGTCCTCTCGAAGCCCTAAGGATGCTGCCTTCTACAATATATGATGTTTAAGAGGCAGGATAACTGGGCTATTTGACATGGGCTCATCTTTGATACAGTGCGAACAATACACGGACGGAGGAAGGAGTGGACGATACAAGCGCTGACTAACAACTGTTAATCAGTTGTTAGTCTGTGCTTGGCTTGTCCACTTTTCTTCCGTCCGTGTAGCATTCGCGCTGTTTCAAGATGAATATTTAATGCTAGAGTTGTGTGTGGATACCCTCCCTGCGTTCCGAAGTAGTAAGTGCGTCGCTAACCCTGGCCGTCGGCGATGCAGCAGACGCCGCCATCTTGCCCTCGGTTGGCGAAAGTCACTTGGGCCAAGTGAGACTTGGCGATCTCACTTGGGCTCGAGTATCGTTATCGCGCCCGTGTGACTCCGCCCAGAAGCGCTTGAGCTGAACATCTTCGGCTCAACCATACTTGAGAGCGCCCGTTTAATTGAATCCCGGAGAAAAGCTCACCGGAGGAAAGCTCACCGGAGAAAATCTCACCGGAGAAAATCTCACCGCAAAACCGGCGGAGGCGGAGAAAAAGCTCACCGGCCATGGAGCGTATGCGGAGAAAAGCTCACCGACTTTTTTTTCTTCTTTTTATATAGAGACTGCCGTATCCTGCGTAACATACAGAAATGTATTATCGTTAAAATTCGTCAGTTTTGTAAAAAAGAAAATGTCCTTAATAATGTCTGCCTAAAATCTAAAAAGCAAGACTATAAATTTCGAAAACCCGAAAGTGCATGCGAAACAACGCGGTGCCTGAAATTCTTTTTGAAGTTTTTGTTAACCTTTAAAAAACAGGATAGAACGGTCAGTAGGATATCGAGGTTTCTTATTTCCACGGACATGCTCATTTTCTGGAAGTTCGTGCTAATTTTTCCACACGTTGCCTTTGTTTGATAGCGCCCTTCTACGGCGAGCCACCCATGACCTTCAGAGCTGCACACTGTCACCATTGTTACCTCATGACTATATAAGAACTAGTCTTCTGTAAGGTAGCGAATTGGGCGAGTTGATGAACGTTGTACATGATGAAAACCGCTCAAACGACGAAGACAGAGTGAAGATAACAAACACGACGGGACGAAGCTGTTCTCGCAACTAAAAATTTATTAGTGAAATAAACAGATATGAAACAGTATAGCCGACACTGATTACATCAACAAACACCTACTTATCTATCAAGCACCACACAATCTCCGAAGCTGAAATGATTCAAACACAATTGTCCATATTAGCTCGCAAGAAAGAAACCTCGTTATCTGACAAAGCTACCGACGGCGCACTGTCAAGCTGTCAATGAAAAGGTTGTCTTTTTTACGGGTCTCCAGTGTTCTGATTTTATACTTGCGGCGTCATTAATATACAAAATGCGTGATTACTAATTTCTAACGAATTGTAAATATGCCCAATAAACTTCGAAAATATTACGAAAAAGAGGAAAATTATTTTTTATGAAGTGACGAATTCTAATTGAGTTAAATTGCCACGTGTGACCCACAATCCGCTAATCTAAGAACAAATACAACAAATTCGGTAAGCTTTTCTCGGCATCCGCTCAAGGGCCGGTGAACTTTCTCCGCATCTGCCGGTTTTGCGGTAAGCCTTTCTCCGGTGAGCTATTCTCCGGTGAGTTTTTCTCCGGTGAGCTGTGCTCCGCCGCCCCGTGTAATTGCAGTGTTATACACGCTGCGCACATAAGTTACGCGTAAAATCGCTAAAAAGGTTTTTGAAAGAAAAAAAAAGAAAAGAGTGAGAGGCGAGTTTTGGCGCATTCTTGACCCGTAAATTTGAATATCGCAACCAATTTACCCGAACGTATCAATAGACGCGATAATGACCGAGAACCATTGGGTGGGTGTGACGTCACACCTAGAGGTTTCAGCTGCCTTGAGCGTGACGCTTGTGAGAGAACTCGTGCAGCCTTTTCGGCTGCTCGGGTAAGGCTTGCGGAAGGCGCGGAAATGTTGAGAACTCTATATCACGCCACAATTATACATTCACATCGAACGCGCCGGAAAGGCTAACTGTCATTACTCCAACGACAGTTTACTCCATCCCGATCGGCCGGAGTTACACGACAGCGCCAACTGTCATTGAGCCGCTCACGACCAATGAGTTCAACTGTGCTGGTCTACCTCAGTTAACTGATGGGGGTTCGCCCCAATAGAGCTTGGCGTCCGCCGGATCGCCGCTTATGGCCAGCGCCAGCGAAGCGCTTACTATTGCGGCAGATTGGGGGAGGTATCTAGAAAGTATCGTATCAACAGTTGTTGTCGGAAGCGGTATGATTTGGGGCCAGAGCTGCCACTTGAACGATCACAGCACGTTGCGGAAGCCAAAGCTTGGCGAGGGCGGCCATTGTAATATCGATGCCGATAAGACTTTCGTTAAGTCTCTCTTGCTTGAATTCGTAAAAACAAAGAAGCTAATTTTATTTTGTTTTAAGCGTTCATAATGAATAAAAAGTGCATATAATTCATTGGCATCACGTAAAAAAGTAACGTGATATCAGTTTTGGTTTCGACTTGGTTTCAACTGTGTCCCTTGAGGCGCATCTCAACTGGGATTATTAGGCTTATGTACCGTGTAACACCGGACAATTTAGTTGCGTTCAATGACAGTTTGGAAATGCCAACGATCTTTGGCTTAATGACAGTTGAGAGCGCTATAGTATAACAATAGGGTAAAAGACTCTTGCTTTAGTCCCCGCTATGCCACGTTAACGTCATGCCTAAAAAAAAGGAAAAAAAAAAGAAAAAAGAAAGCTCACAGACACACGCTTACAAAGAGAGTGCTGAGACAGTTTTGAAAACCAGCCAGCAAGCTAACGCCAGACAATAACAGACTCCTTTCACGCAGCTACACGTGCAGACAGCGTGACCCCGGTTATATATCTGCTGTTTCAAGCTCACGTCTGTTTCTTGCGAAAACACTGAGAAAGCAAGCACGACAACGCAACCCTCGCCTAATTTTCGCACACTCTCTAAAAATGTCTGGATGTCTACTTTCACGCACAACACTGGGAGAGTCAATCACGCAACTTATGGAGGCAGCTCAGCGAATGACGATGCCGAAACATATGTTTAGACCAAAAAACCCAGTCTGAGTTGTGACATTAACGCAATGCAAAACGTCACGCTTGCATTGCTTAATGTCACAACTCAGACTGCGTTTTTGCTGTAAACATATGTTTCGGCATCGTCGTTCGCTGAGCTGCCTCCATAAGTTGCGGTGATTAGCTCTCCGAGCGTTGTGCATGAAAGTAAACGCACAGACTTTTCTTGAGTGCAAGAAGTCCTCGAAATTTATTTTGAATTGTAATTTATACTCACTGACAGATTAAGAAATGCAGAGCGCGGCGCCAGTCCTGAAAATCATATTATCGCTCGTCAATCAATCAGATTGCGGCACTCGCCGATAAGAACGCCGACGGCACGATGCAAGAAGAGTGATGGCAATATAGTGATTCTCGCAGACGAGGATGTGGGAGCGTGTTCAGAGTCACACGCCGTGAGCAACGCCCTCAAATACACCGCCCCTGTCTGTCTAGACTGCGCAGTTGTAAGGCAGGGAATAAACACGAATGGTAGGAAGCCGAGGATATTAACGACAAAAATGCATCTCTCGTAACGAGTGACGTGTTCGAGTAGTTTAGTTTTATTACCGGCTCGTCGGCAGATGGAACGATTACAGGCGCACACCGAACAAGCTGTTAAGGCTGAGCCGTCGCTCGGTGACACATCACGGGCATACGTGCCGGCACGTGTATCCCATCACGGAGTCGCCTATGTGAAGGCACCCCTCCCTTCCCGCTCGCTGCTCGCAGTCGTGGACGCGACGACAGCGGCCCACCAGGAAGGGCGTGGGAAGCCGTCGCCGATATAAGGGGCACCACTACGACGGTCCGAATTAAGGCGCCCCTTCCTCTTCGTTCTATTCGCCGTGGGTGGGCCCTGCCTGCGTGCGACGGCGCGCGCGCACGCGGGTCACGTGAACGGGCTCGATCTGCCGGATGTCGACGGACGTCGCAGGTGGTGGACGAGAACCTTCTGGAAGAGGGTCACGGTGCATCGTACAAACGACAGTCCGCAGATAGTGTCTGAAGCTTGTTTATTTAGACTGAAGCTGCCGCCCGTTACAAAGAGTACAGCCATTACCATCCATCCATCCATCCATCCCATATATGATGCTCCTGTCACGTCGGCCGTATACAAAAACTGTCTACAGACATGTTCGAAGCACACATGTGTGTGAACTAACATGCTTAGAATGCGCTTGAGGCGTGTCCGGAAATAAATTCTGTCGTCGCGTCCGCAGCGAATACCGTCTCTTTTGTGTATGATGTGTGAACAATGTGAACCACTGTTTCAGAGTGGTTTACGACTCTTTGTCTGCTTCGGGAAGTCGGTGTACGGCTTGCACCCAAGCGTCGCTGTGAACATATCTGGAGTAATGACTGGCGATCTTGGCTGTGTGCGCGACTGCTCAGCGCGTGCTGATGGCGAGCTTCCTGCAGTTCTTTTGCAACGTGCACTCCACGCCATCACGACTGCCGGTCTTAGCCTAGCAATGTGAGCTCCCTCACGGCATGAGATCTCTAAACAGCGCCGATTGCAAGCACGGCTACATTGTGGCTGGGCGTGCCGCGCGCCGCATGCGCGCTCTGATAAGGAGAGGACGCGATACGCGATGAAAATCTCGAGAGAACCTAGACTGTGGAGAGCAGGAGGGAAGGCGGGGGCGCTTGCAGACGACCAAAGTGTTCGTCACCTCCTCGCAGCTTGTATCGCAAACGCGGCTCATAAACCACGTGACCCTCATCGGGCAGCTGGAAACTCTCTCTAATGTATGCTCTCTCAAAGGTTTTGGCACAGCTTAACTCGCCTGGTGGCTGCAGACGCGTGTAAGCTGTGCCCATTCATGTAGTTACATTTTCATTTTCTAAGTGAGAACTAACATGAATAAAAGTGAAATTTGCCTTACCTGCACCACCAAACGGAATAACAGGTTTAAACCAATTAAAATTAAATAAATAGTGTCTAATATGACCCAAAAGGAAATTTTACTATAAAAGCCAATTAACAAAGAAAAACAGGGAGGCAAGAAAACTACTAAATCGGGTATGGACGTGTTTTGTCATCGGGCTTGTATCGAATATAAATTAAGGGTAATATTAGCGTAGTTAAAATATTGTCCATTTGGTTTTGTGCCTCTTGGTCTTGTGTCTTGGTTGAGACGACTACGAGGTTTCTTCACTGGTTTCTTTTGCTTGTGATATTTTTGCATCAATAATATAAAAGAAGACAAATATATATTATTGGGTTGGGGGATCGGTGGCCGAGTAGGCTAGCTAGCGCACACCACCTCGAAGCACGTGGAGCGAAAGCTCGCGCTGCAGAACCCAGGGATCCTGGGTTAGATACCCACCCCTGCCCATTTCGATCTGGATGCGCATCGTACCGGCGTGCGCTCGTGTATCACTACTGCGTGGTGCACGTAAAATACCCCAGGCTAGCGGTTGTACTGCACTGGCTAAATTTCTCATCTAGAGCAAGTGACTCGTCGCAACTTTGAAATGGCTGACCAACTAACACGCTGTGTAAATATCCGCACAATCCTCAATTATTTATCTTTCAGTCGCAGTTTCGACGAGAGGAGGAGTGCCCGTGCAGAGCCTTTGCCGCCGTCAAACACGCAACCAAGTCAGTACATTTGACTTCATAGCCACAGAACGTTGTGCTCAAATGGTGTTCCATCTGCACAAGCACGCACAGCATGCGTATATGAACGTAGCTCTGGCAGGCTTGCAAAATTACGTGATTTCCAGCACGAGCAGAGACGTGTACGTGGCGGCGACATAGTCTCTGCTCTAAGCTAAAACTACGAATAGATATGGAAAATACGTTTTATGCGCTGAAAGCAAGAAAACGTGATGCTCACTGTTCTTGCTAACATTTAAAGTCCAACCTTATATTGGTGGAGCTTCGTCGTTCGCTGGGCACGTTCTGTTGTCCTCAGTGACGTAAGGCGTTGCGTGTGTGTTTAGCCAAGTCAGTTAGTCCCAACGGGTACTGGTACCTCCGCTGATGAGGAATTTAGCCAGGTCGAGTAGTGGGACCGACAGCTTGGGGTTTTTAGCATGCATCACGCGGTAGTGGCACGTGACCGCAGGCAGGTGCGATGCTCATCGAGATCGTAAGCCGAGGTCACACTGCTCATACATCATATACAAAAAGACAGTCTTCAAACACGAGTCACCGTAATATCGAATGCCGCGTGCCCAAGTTTCTCCTTGAACTCATTGCGACGCGGCATTCGAAGCACGAATCACGCGGTGAGTCGCGTTCGAATCTGTATGCAGACCGTATATTACAAAATGTATGAGTATTGTAACCCCGGCTTAAGGGGATTCAACCGGTCGTCACTCAATGGGCAAATTTCGCTACACAAACCTGAGTTTCACGAATGCACCAGAGTATTCATTCTTTTGGAGGCTACTTATGATAACGTAGTGAAGGTTGTACGGCCCTTTGAAGTTTGCCTTTAGAGCGCTGGAGATTTTTAATAAAATCCAGAAATATGACCGTTTTGACTGTTTTTAGAGCGTTTTGAGGCATTTTTGAAAATACAATTATTTAGAAGACAAACGTGACAAAACGCTTGGCCGTACGTACTAGCGGTGCCCCTAACCTTAATTTTAAGACCATGACGAGAAAGCAAAATATTGTTGTATTTGCGTATTTGTGTAAATAAAATCACACTGTTAATTTTATTTCCAACTTGTTAAACGAGATGGCGACACTAGTACTAGAATGCCTCAAACCGGAGATTTTCTTGCTGTTGCTGTTTTTCGCTCGAGCTCGAATTCGACCGCGATGTCTCGTTGCTCGTGGATCGGTAGCACGTGTAGCGACCACTCCCGCTGTAAAGCTCCGCAGATCGTGGATTCAATAGACCATTTGCTGTCTTACCCAAAGCATCAAGGAGAATGCAGGGATTGGTGTTCCACGCGCCACACGCGCACGCCTTTCCTGTATAAATGATTCGGAAGTAAATAACCAAAAGAAAGCATTGACGAACGCACGTGCAAGATGCCATTTGTTTTAGGTTTTGCTTGGAAAAGTTACTACTGCTGAAGCCAGCACGTGCGGCGCGTGGAACACCAATCCCTGCATTCTCCTTGATGCTTGGGTAAGACAGCAATAGGTCTATTCACCGCCTCTGTTCATTTCAATCTGGATGAGCATCGTACTGGCGTGCTGTCAGGTATCCCTATTGCGTGATGCACGTTGAAGACGTCAGACAAGCAGCGGTATACTGCACTGTCTTTCATCTTCAACGAAGACACCAGGAGCCGGTTTGCTCACCTTGCGGCCGCGGCTGCGGCTGCGGCCAAGAGGGATTTTTATGTCACGTGACCATGTCTCAGTGGGGACAACGAAGTACCTAGCGTCCCGGCCTAATGGCGGAGAAATCCGTATCGCTTCAAGCACAAAAGCCTAATTTCGCTCGCAGAAACTGTCTGCAGGGACTTTCAACTGGAGTCCAATTGACCGCCCCTTTATACTGGAGAAGCGGCAGGTAAAGTTACGGCCAGGGAGGGTAAATATGAGGCAAAATAAAGAAAAACCACGCGAGATAAAAGCGGTGGCAGTATATTTATATACCCTCGCCAGCGCCAGCGGCTCGCGCCTCCTCTTGTGGTCGAGAGGTTAGAGTGCCGGCACTTGGCGTCGCGGCGTGAAAGTCCCGGGTTCAAATCGCGCCAGAAACTCTCTTTTTCTTTCTGCTTGTATTTGACTGCATTCTCACTAAGAATGTACACAAGGCCGTATGAGCTTTATAAAATTATTGGGCGGGTACTTCTGACTCACCAGTTCGTTGTTCTTGACCTCGGAAGAGCGCATGCATGTCTCTGGCTTTCTTTACCAACTCCGCTACGTCCTGCGGCTGCCGTGCCTCCGCGGAAAGCTTATGTCGTTGACAATATCTTCCCATGCCTGTCTCTTCGTTCGCCAGGTAACTGTGCTGCTGAATTTCTCTAGAATTTGTTGTTTTCGTTCTCTAATTGCTCTAATTAATTCCATTTGTTGATCCAAAGTCATTTTAGTGTTTGCGTTCGAGAGATGGTTTGCGATGTCGACGCCTGACTCATTTTTGCATTCGGTTATGATCGTCTGCTATCCATACTCAAAATTCAACACGTAATGTGTTAATATTACAAAACGATTGCAACAGCGAGATGTAAGCAGTAAAAATATAACTTTTATCGCATTCCATGCAAGTAAAAGTATAATATCTTTTATTTCTGGTTTTACGACTTTCTCTCAGACGCTGGACTTGTTGCCTTGCCTGTAGGATTTCGCTCAATCAATGTATCCACGGCTGCTATTTTTTTCGTGTGTGCTTATTTCGTAGAATCTTTTTTTATTAATTGACACGACTGCAGTGTGTATTAGTACTAAATAGGCGTCTCCTGTTATTGAAAGAAGTCATAGCAAGAGCGTTGTATATTTAAAAACACATAAAATATAGTTGCTGGGAAAGGATCACTTGTTTCGGCCCCGTTTGTGTGGAAAGTCATAACGATGCTGTAATCTGTGTCCTTTAATGAACATTATGAAACGTTCGTATTTGCGCGTTAACTTGGCTTGATCTTGGTTTCCTTTTAAGTGAACATTATAAAACGATTGTAGAAGCGCGTTAACTCGGTTTACTCGTAACCTTTTTTTCCCGGTTTGTCAGCCGAACAAGCTAAGGCAAACAGCAAAAATTGTGTAAGGCGCAGTAGTCCTAGTGGATGATTAGTAAAAAAACGATCACACTTAAAAACAAAACACACTCGCAGAATAAAAAAAAAAAGTTCCCGCCGAGACTTGGACCCTGAACTTTCACGCCGCGACGGCAAGTCCCGGCGCTCAAACCGGGCTCTGACTGCTGCAGACAGCTGTTCCGGACCGGCGCTGGCACAGATATGCTAAATACACAACCACAGCTTTCGTTTCTGAGTGTGTTTTTCTTTAATTTGGCTTATATTTACCTTTTCTGGCCGTAACTCTTACCTGCCGCTCCTAAAGCATGATGAGCGGTTAATTGGTTCTTCAGTTGAAAGCCTCTGCAGTCAGTTTCCCTTGCGAGCGAAATTAGACTTTTTGCTGTACTCGGCAGCGGCACTTGACTTCTGCCATTAGGGATAGGGACGCTAGGTACTTCCTTGTCCCCATGCGAGCGCAGAGTCGCGTGACACTAAAAATCCCTCTTGGCCGCAGCCGCAGCCGCGGCCGCACAGGTGTGAGCAAACCGGCCCAGATGCCCTCAGAGCTGACTAACTTCCCGCTGTATAAAGATAGACAGACCAGAATTACAACCGATGGCTCCGTTGGCTCTGTGGCACTTTTTGAACGTTGCGAAAAAGAACAACAACGATCGTGCCCATTAGTGACCGACCCGAGGGTTCCGCAACTTTGTCGCGAAGCTGCCACACACCTGCGATCAACTTAGAACCCCTCCTTCGTGATGCCTCATTGTACATTATTAGTGAGCAATACATC
>JAZHYW010026701.1:0-17766 GCA_037355805.1 Ixodes ricinus
GAGATTCGTTTGTCCGTCATTTTATTTCTCCTTGTCTGGTTTGAAATTAACGACGATGACATTGCATTGTTTACAAGTACTTCGCAAATCGTGACAATTTGTACTGATGTCTCCTAGAGCCACTGCGTCAGAATTACGTGGGCACGTAATGAAGCTTTTTTGCAGGCATGACAGCCCATCGTGTCAAAAATTTCGTTGCCGCAACATACTGAAACTTTCTGCTTGTAGAGCAATACGTACCAACTGCAAAAAAATTCTGGACGAACGGCTAAACGTCATCATCGTAAGGATAAACATGCCAAGTTCTTGTATGAACCCATTTTGGCGAAAATATGGTACATGCAGAAACATCGCACGGGCAATTAACAACATCCACTACCTTGGCGGAAGCTGGCTGAACGGAAGCAACTTTTCCAGCAATTTCAGGGTTGCTGGCGGTTGTTCCTAGATAAACGCAATTGCACAAGATGGGTTTGACTCCAAAAACGGATAGAGCATCTTGCACTTTAGAAAAAAGCAATGCCGGCTGAATATTTGCATTACAAACGAAAAGCTTCCCATGTGACTCAACGCTACGTGGGTTCGCCCAGTCACGTAGAGCGAAAGTCTGACTGAAAGCCTAACTGAGGTCAGCCAGTCACGGGGACTTAACTTTCTTCATTGCATTCGATGCACAGCAGTCCCCTTGAAAGCCGGCAGTTCTGAACAGCGGGCTAACATAAGCGTGGCGTAACTGCACAAAACAGTGAACCTTGGCAGAAATCGAACTCACTCGAATCACGCCACGGGTATGACCAAGATGCGAAGAAGAAACAAGAAATGTCACACCCACCTTCAGTTTCTAGTCACTAGGCAGAGTGCCGGAACTGGTCACGGGACCAGTTCCGGGTTCCGCTAGGTGTCTCATTTGTGTAAGGTTGCTGTAGGCTCGGGTAGGTGGCGCAAAATGACATCCTATCCGCAAACATTGGCTTTTGGAGCACTTTGGCGCAATCTTGCGAAATTTTATCAGGATGGCGCAGGAAATCGCTTTAGGCGCAAAATGGCGCATTTGGCGCAGGAATGGAATCCCTGATGTGACCCTAAGCGTAGTTCAGAATGACTGGCATGATATAGGCCAGAACAGCCAGCGTTCGAGATCGGAAAGAGGAGAAATGACCTTGCTGGTTCCATTCCTAACAAAAAGTACAAACAATTGTTTATTGCAAGGATTGCCATCGTGCTGACAAATGACACTGTCCTGTGGTGCTATATGATGGCCATACAATTGTAGCAAAAGAACAGGAGCACTTTGCAAGGCAGCAAGCAAGCCAACAAGCTTGAGCAACGATTTTCTTCGGTCTTTTATGATAGTGGGATGGTATTTACATTGGGCTACATGAGACGGCAGACTCGCAAGTGTAAGAAAACAGCGACCTGCATATTTACGTGTGCTCAGAGCCTACCAGTGTGATAACCCTTCCGATTTCTTTATTATTAAATCATATGCTACCTTTGTTGTCGTCTTGCATGTGCATGTTTGAGATCATTAGCGTAATTCTTGTTTCCATACACAAACGATGAAAACGATTACTGTCTACCTTGGTTACTGCAGCACGTCCGAGATAAACAACAGCCAACTGAGACCGTCATTGTAGCGATGGTGGAAATGGAGGGAAAAACAGGAAACCAAACAGGGCTAGTGCTTGTCTTGTATACTTCGTGTCCCTGTCTTTTTTGCGTTATTTTATGTTTAACTAAGATTATGTTTAACTAAGAGCATCCCTGTTGCATAGTAGCCACGCCGGACATTTCTGTTTGGTTTGAGACCAGCAGTGAGCCAGCTGCAGGGGCTCGGATTCGAACCAGGATTGCGAAACGAAATCCCAGTTTCAGTCTTAGAATCAGTTTACTTCTCTCGAGCAAGTGACTCGCTCACCAAGAACTGCTGGCTGGCTGAGACTGTCTCAGTCGGTCTAAATGGTTCCAGCAATCGGACCCAGGTTAGTTTTAAAGGAACACTACGACAAAATTTCGGCACCTATTTCTTGGTCTACTCATGTTCAAGGGAGCAGTATCACATCAGACACACCAATCTCTTGTTGAAAAAGACACGAAAAGGAATTTTAAAACAAATTAAACGATGAGCAAACAGCACCTAGTGGATGTCGCTAATGCCTTGTTTGTGATGCCCGTCTAGGAACTCTGACAGGTAGTGACGAAACTGACTTTCCTCTGGCCACCACCAGAGAAGAGGGGAAGGAGGAACTCCCCTCTGCCCGAGACTCAATTTTGTGTGTCCCAGAGGTCGCTATTGTCCCTCTACAAGATTATACATGCCTTGCACCTACGTCGCATGACGACGTCAAATCCCGGTAACAACCATGCTGGTGGTTGAGCCAGCAGCAACTCGCAGCGAGAGCCATGGTAAACTGCGCCATGCTCGGCAGTAGCAATTGCTACGCATCCCGTCAATCGTTTCGTCGGCATTTCCCGCGACAGAGTAGCTGTCATGTAAGAGAAAGTACGAGTAGCAGGAAGCGATGCGGCCACGCATTACTGAGTGTGCAAGACGCAGTTCATGGAAGCGAGTGACAGCACGTTTCTACCGTTGTTTACGTTCGTGCATGCCTATGCATCTGCTTCCATTTGTGACATAGATGCCCTTTGCCTTTTGTTTCATCACGTTGTTTCCACGCTTCTAGAGAGTAATTGGGGCTACCTGCCGACTACGGGCGAGAGTGTCACATTGAGAGTCCGGCCAGACAGCGATCGGTCGGCGGCGGCCCCCATGTGCACGCTTGCCGATTACCGCCGCTGCCGGGGCATCGGCTTGTGCCGTCCGCGACACAGTAACCTTTGCAGGGAGCGAACGGTAATCGGGGGGGGGGGGGATTTGTTATTTTAGAAAACGTCGGCGAATATTGGATATTGTTAAGTGACCATAGAGTAATTATTTTCGGAAAGGGCGACATATTCAGAAGTCCCTTTGATTTCTGAATGTGGCGCCGCTTGCACAGGCGTGCCCCAAGGGACCTAAACAGGAGAGAGCATGACGTCCGCCCCGTAGCTTCCGCAAGCAATACTTTCGTGGAGGAGTGTCCTCTCTTAATATTTGTAACCTTCTCGCTTGCACTGATTGAGCGAGAAGTAGCAAGAGTTTGAAATGCTGCGGGAGAACCACCCCCTGTACAACCGGAGCGATGCCTTGTCTGCTGGCGTTTTTTTACGAGAGTAAAATATCCCTTCCAGTATTTCTTCAGATTTTTGCAAAGCATAATTTTGTTATACAAATTTAACAAGACAAAATTTGGGGAATATGCTTTTGAGTGGGGAGCTGTACTTTTCTTAAAAAAGTACCAAAAAAAGCTTTATGTAAAGTACCAGTAAATAATCAGAAAATGCACTTCAAGTAAAGTACAAGTTTTTGAAAGCTACTTCAAATAGTACTTTACTTAAAATGTACTTATGATACTTCCCAACACTAGAACCTTGACGTTAGTTAAAGGCCTATACATTTCTTTGCTTCCTCCTGTCTACTTCTGCGATCAACCCATGGCATTTCAACGTAAGCCTAGCAAATTAATAAATGAAAAAAAATATATCTTCATTGATTGTATTCTATTGTTCTGTCACTAAGGTTATGAAATCCCGACAATTGTTTTCGCCAAATGTATGACGTTATGTTCATAATGTCGCAATACTTCATCAATTCTATCAGTCTCGTTGTTATACCAAGTAACTGATTCGTCAATCCGTTAATGGTCAGCAATTAATATTTTACAACTTCTTAATCTGTGCATATACACACCACTACCAATCGCAAAAGGCGCCTTAATTGGGCTCTCGTACTAAGTACGAAACTCTCATAACAAAATTAAATTATATGGGGGTACGTTGAAGTCATTTGTGGCGTCAGCCTCATCGTTACGTTTGATAAGCATAAACTTTTCATGGATATAGTTCCATGTTGCTATCGATATTACTAGATTACTTCAGTTACGGAACTGCCCACAGACGCTGCTTCCACAAGTCGTACCCCCCCCTTTCCCCCTGTTTCCTCACGACCCGCCTCCCGCCTCCCACTAATTTGAAGACGGCTGCTATAGTTACTGCAGTGTATTCCACGGAATACATTTACTGTTTTTTCAAGCAAAGCGTATACATGGCGTTTCACCGTACCCTATGGGACCCAGGGGTTATGAAACGAAAATTTAGATGGCGCTTCAAACGACGGCAGGCTAAAGCCCCTTCATGTTTCAAAAGTAGGGCAAGGTGCGTCGAAGCACGAGGCACGTGCAATGTGCAGCCCTTGGGAAGATCATGGCGGCACAGCGCATCACTGAGCTAGATATTAGACGCCATGTTCTTCCCAGAAGTGGCGCGCGGCACGTTTCTCGAGCATTTCAACACGTTACCAGACGACTGGAAACCAGCCCATGTTGGGCCCACCTTTAAATTTGGCAACCCTAATTCCCTCACAAACTACAGGTCTATTTAATAACAATAATAATAACAGTTTATTTTCCATGAAGCATGGTGGAGCAAAGGGTAAAAGCCTCAAAGGAGGCTTGACCAGCCCTCGGCCCCGTACATTGGCATTGCAGCAGAAAATAAACAAAAAAAAATATATATATATATATGCACGAGATTACAAAACAGCTATTAATCACCTAAATAGATGGCATGCACAGTCGTTGCAGACAGAAATCCGAAAAACAAAAAGAGTGCATTCTATATAGCATAAACAAATTTAAAGAATCATTGAGTGGGGGAGGTAAATCACTGCTACAGATAAAGAGAACGCAAAGCCTTGAAGGAGATAGTGTCAATACAAATTTCTTTTTCTAGAAGGAAATTTAACAGTTTTGGTATGGTATATCGCAACATTTGCCTACCATAGTTAGTAGAACAGTAGACAACCTTCCAATACTCCATGTGTCTAGTTAAGTGAACGTGTACATTTGGTGTCAATGCCGCTAGAGTTGACAACGATTTATAATGTTTCCTTTTCTCTGATTTTAAACTCCGAATCAATCGGTATTCATAAAGGCTATGAATTTTTAATAAGCTAAACTTCTTAAACAAACTGCCTGTGTGGAAATCATAAGGCAGGTTGCATAATATTCTAACCATTTTTTTCTGCAGTAAAAATAATTTTTGCAGGTTTGTGAAAGTGGTGTTACCCCAGACTAGGTTGCAGTAGCTCAGATGAGAATAGAATAAAGAATTGTAAATTAATAGCTTCACACTGACTGGGAGTGTTTTGCCATTACGGAATGTCAGACCTATGATGGTAGATAATTTTGCAAGTAAGTGGTTAATGTGACTTTTCCACAACATATGTTCCGAAAATATGACTCCAAGACTTTTAAAATTACTGACAATTTCAATTGGCGTAGAGTCAAGCACAATCCTTCCCGTTAGATTTACGCACTTATTCTTGGGTCGAAATATGATAGCTTTAGTTTTATCAGTATTAATTTTTAAGTAGTTATCTTTTGCCCATGCCCCAAGTTTGGACAAAGTGTCATTAACTTGCGTATCTTGTAAATTGCCTGAACATATTATTGATTCTCACTCTGCCCGTTTCGATCTAGATGAGCATCGTACCGGCGTGCGGTCGTGTATCACTACTGCGTGGTGCACGTTAAAGACCCCAGGCTAGCGGTTGTACCGCACTGGCTAAATTGCTCATCTACAGCGAGTGACTCGTCGCAACTTTAAATGGCTGACCAACTACACGCTGTATAAATATCCCCACAACCCAATTTTTGATTCACAAATAATGAATCACCTAGTGACTAGCCACCTTCTTTTTCAAAATCAGCATGGTTTTCAACAAGGATGCTCCTGTGAACTTCAACTTTTTGAACTAGTTACTGACCTTCATTCTAGTATTCACTCATCCCTCAGCACTGATGCAGTATTTATTGACTTCTCCAAAGCTTTCGACCGTGTCCCCTACAAACGATTAATACATAAACTAATAGGAGCAAAGATAGAAGCGGGCGTCGTTAAATGGATCTCAGGCTTTCTTTCAAATAGATACCAGTGTGTTGTTATAGGTAACATTGTTTCTCCTCCTGTCTCTGTTAAATCCGGTGCCCCTGGGGTTCCGTCCTCGGGCCTTTACTCTTTCTCCTTTATGTTAACGACATCCATACCAACATTATTTCTACCATTCTTCTCTTCGCAGACGACTGCGTCATTTATCGTACCATAACTTCTCTCTCTGACAATTCCGTACTTCAAGCTGACCTTGAGAAAATTTCAAGGTGGTGTTCTCATTGGCAAATGCAGATCAACACAAAGAAAACGTAATGCATGACTTTCACGACAAAAAAAGACGATAACCAAACATACTTATAAAATTAACAACACAGATATAGAAAGGGTACAACCATATAAATATCTAGGAATTCATTGAACACCCAGCCTCTCATGGAACCTTCATACTGAAATAACTTTAAGGGATGTTTCTAAAATATTAGGTTTCCAAAGAAGGCCCTTATTTCTAGCTGACATTAACACGAAACGTATGGCATATACATCCCTTGTAAGAAGCAAACTGGAATACACTTCAGTGATATGGAATCTACACCAAGCTTACTTAATTAACAGTCTGGAGTCACTACAAAGTAAAGCAGCAAGGCTTATAGCACGCGATTACTCTCCTACTATGCCCCCCGCGACTAGAAGGCGAATTGCACGTTTTTCGTTATTTCATAAAATCTACCCGAGTTTTTCATCTTTCCGTCTAACGCACATTGTGTCCGCCACCCGCATCTTTCCCCGCTTTAATCATCCTAACAAAATTAATTCAGTATTTGTACGTACTAACTTATGCAAATATTCCCCGCTGAACCTCGCAATTAATGAATGGAGCGCCTTACCAAGTAACATTGCAGTCATCCAGGATTATCAAACTTTTTTAGACTTCTTGATTTCTTTTATCTCAGAAAAAGCCCAAGTCATTGTCACTCTGTATGCTCTGCTTCGCCATGACAACCTTTAATTGTTTCTTCGTGGCTTTTTTCTTCTTTTCTTTTCCTTGCTCGCAGTGTGCTACGGCGATCTGTTCATTGTTTGCATTGCTTCTAATATTCGTGTTAAAATTCCCTTCTATGTAATGCCCGAAAGGAACCTTAGGGTAAATATATAAATAAAATAAATAAATAAATAAATGGCGTCACTTCTCAAAGAATAGAGGGGCTTTACGGTAGGCGAATTGAAGGGGGTGGGGGCCAGGTCCGCGTAATCTAGTAAAGTTGACCCCAACACGCGGCTCAGACGCCACGCAGTTCCGGTGGCGCTGCTGTTCACACAACGCATGCGCAGACGCATTACTTGACGTGGATCTGGTTCCTGCGTAAGTGCAGTCCCTACACGTGGCGTGGGCAAACGCGGACTTGTTTGCCAACAGTGTGAAGGTCTCAGCTTATCGTCTGCCATGAACAAATGTTTTGACGGTGGGAAAGGAATCTGGGGTACGCTCGCTGTCATCACGTGCTTAACCACGAAGCACTATACTCTGTTTCATACTTAGCGTGCAACGCTGTCAGCTACTGGCGCGAGCACGGGGCTTGATCTCGTTGATCATTTGCACGCGTTCTCGCGCAAACAAAACCATAGATGAAGCCACGCGCTCGCGCCAGTAGCATTGACAGCGTTGCATGCTAAGTATGAAACAGAGTATAAAATCACTTGACACGGGTCTGGATCCGTGCCCACAAGTGCTATGGGCAGACGCGGACTTGTTTGTCAACAGTGTGTTGGTCCATAGACGTTCGCAAAAATGGCGTCCGCACGGGTATCCCACGCGTGCAAGCACGTTCAGCATGTACGCGAAGGTAGCCTTGCCTGGCATTGCGATTGCGCGTGCTTGCTCACACGAGCAGGGACATGGCGGAGGCAAGACTCCTTGTTCGCAATCGTCTATTAGCGGCGAGATGTTTTGGTGACGCCCTCCTATGGTGCCCTCTCGTGACGTCATTACCTTGCGAACAGCAAATACGATGGAGTTTGTAATGTGTATGGTGGACGCTTGAAATCATTGCGCTCTCAACGCAACACTGCCAACAGCGCCTAAATATGAAGTTCTTCCATTCCCCTTATCTCCGTCGTAGAGTAGTCCTTTGATGACGTCATAGCACTGGGCCAATCATGGAAGGTCGATCACAGTGACGCTTCCAATCGCGCACGTCGCCAATAGCCGGGTTATGACAAACGTCCAGTTAATCCTGCCCTTATTCATCAGCCTCAATCAGTCCACCTGACAAAACTGAGTGTTCAGCGTCCACATGGCACATGTCCATCTTAAGTGCCCGAGTCACTCTGCCCGCCAGCGTCATGACCGTCCTTCTCGTCTATCAATGCACTTAAACATCACTTGAGTTTGAACTCTACAGCACGGTGCGTCGTCACAAAAAAGAACGGTTTCCAGTGGCAACCTTACAATCGTCGATTGTACACTCGAGCGAGTGGTCATGGTGCTTGCGAAATTCTTCGAGGGAGCAGATTCATCGATCAACGAACTCCGAGCGGCCAAGTTCCCAAATTGCCTCCGCAGTCACTCTCCGGAACGAGAGCAGCCTCTCGCGCATTCTTCGTCGTCTGGTTTAAAGTTGAGATCGCCACTGTCGGCGGTGGACGTCGTACGGATTGGATAATGTAGATGGATCGACACCACGGTTTCACTCCCTCCCAGTCAGCACTTCCAGACAAAGGCATCTCGCTTTGATTGACCAACTCACGATTCAATCACCGGCGTCCCAGAACGCGGCGGTTAGCGTTTCCCCCGTACCTCTCAAATGCGGCGACTAATGTTTGGCACTCTTCAAACGGATGAGCATCCTCAAAAAAAGTAACGCTGGTAATGCCTTTTCTTTTCTTTTTTTTTCTTTTTTTGCAATGTGTATGTTGCAATGTATTTTTTTATAAATTGGGCGGTTGAGCGCAACACATTGTGAACGTTGGGCTTTTGGCGTTTTCTAATCAAGCAATTATGTGTCGGTCTCTTTTTACTGAAACGAGGTCACTGGAGTGCGGATTCGGTACCCAGTCTAACAGCTGCACTGTATTCGCGGAAGATGTCCAGAGCCTATTGCACAAAAGTGTAGTATCTGAAGCTACTTTTTGATCTAGTTTTTATTAACACTTAAAGTTACACTAACAGGGTATGTATGGTCGCCAATGTTTTTATTTGTACATGACATATGAGAGCCCAACTACCCAAGACACAGTTTGCGCCTCGGAATTCGTTTTCGTTCCGCCCGAAAACCCCGATCGAGCACTGACTGGTTTGACTCGCGCTCACTCTCTTTTCCGTGGTCACGTGCCATTTTCTATGGTTTAGACAGAAACACCAAAGACAATCAAAGTGGTGGGGCATCGAAGGCACACACTAAATAGTGGAAATGGACAAAAAATATGATACCCATTTTTTGTTACTTCTAAAGAGCTGCAAATACGTTGATTGATAAAAACAAAAACTCCGGCTAAATTGGAGGCGAGCAGGAGAGGAGGAGGGAGGGTACGGATGAGGAAGAGGGGCATACCCTCCTCTCCGTACCTTCCCCTCCTCCTCCTCAAGAGCTGCGCTCTAATTCGGCGTTACACGGGATTGTAAACGTCTTTCATTTTTTTTTATTGCCAGTGATGTGATTGCTGCGCCATTTGCGCCAAACTGTGCAAAAGCACTCACCCCATCCTGCTACACTTCACCATGATGTGAGGAACCTGCAGCACCACCGCGCCCAAAATTATAATTACTTTATCAATGCCAAAACTGAGTGCTCAGGAAAACGTTTGATTATCACTCAGAATAGCGTGTCGGTTCAATGTACGGCTCTGTTCAGAGAAGATATGCACCTGTGTCAGGACGTATATTTTGTTTTTGTTAATTTTTTTATATGTTGCTCCTCAACATGTGTAGGGAACGTAATAAAAAAAGAGTTTGCGAAAAACATAATATTTAAAGAGAAGAAGAAATTTAGTACCCCAGATCGGCATCTATGATTTTTAAAGTTTTTGTTTATGTCATGTTTGGTGACACCTACTACGCAAACTACAAATATAAGGAATCTCAAATATTTTGCATTCATAATAGATGACGGGAACAATTATTGAGTGATATATGTACAGCATTGTGAAAGTCGCATATTTCGCGTCAAAAATTCGCGCACATGCAATGTTTGACGTTTTGTCACTGGATATTTGAGCCGTTATCTACAAAAATTAAATAGCTACACTATTATAATTTGTCATTTATTGTTATTTAAACGTTCCTTCGAATGATATATGAATAATTGATTTATCTCAAAGATTAAAATTTTTATGTAGCTCCCAACTTGTTCGAAATTTCAAGGTTAAAAAACTGCAAGGAGAATTATAATGAAAAAAAAAAGTCTTCGATTTTTCTGAAATTTATAGTGATATTTCTCAAAAATACTTTTGTGTTTATTCATGAAAAACATGTTGCTTCGTTCTGTTTCCTTCAAAGTTATTGCACTGCAAACAGTGCCTTCCACGCCGGCATTTTTGCCCAATGCCATGAACAAGATTTATCTTTTGATTCCGCGTATTTTACGACTATATTCGGTTTCCTCTTACGTTCGAACGCAGCAGACGCTACGAGCTATCCTAGCCAATCCCGCTCCGTGGACGTAGGCCGTGATTCGCTTTCCGCGCGTCGCTATGCCCCCTCTCCAAGGTCACGTGACACTCACACGGCCTTTGATTGGCTCCGTGGGCTCGTAGCATCCACTGCGCTCGGACGTAAAGTGAAACGGATTATAGATATATTTTTGTGCTGTATTCGGGTATTAGGCTCAAGTTCAAGTATTTTACTAATTAATACAATACCTTCGTTGCTTGTCCATTTTCTTTTTAATTTAACCATGCAATAATCGATTACCCTTCGTCGTACTGAGCGTTTAGAGTTTTCTCCTGTTGTCACGAAATACGGAAACAGGGTTCGGAGTTTTTATGTGCCTTTTTTTGTTAAAAATTTTCTGGTCGATATTTATGTTGGGAACTCACTCAAACAATTCAAGAATATTCTCCGTGTTATTAGTGAAGCACTTTGTTGTGATCGACCGACGTATATTTGCTATTGTCTGTGGAGGTAGGTGTGTGTTGTGCGTGTTTTCTTTTTTAAGAACATGATTATCGTCGTTTACGCCACACCGTGCATAGTGCATGTTTGGTTTGAAACGTTTTGGCCGGACGATTTCTATGGTGTGAACTTACCAAAAGAGTTCAAGAATCTTCTCCACGGTATTAGTGGAGTATCCTGACTTTGTGACAACGTGTGTGTGTTATTGGCTCTTTTTTTATAAGCATGATCATCATCGTTCTGCCCCACCGTGCAAAGTGAATATTTGATTTGAAACTGCAACTATGTAGGGATACTTTCAACCATGAAGTGTAGGGTACTGTCCTACAAGCCTTTACTGGCTTTGATAGACCCGTTTCTCTCTCCCTTGGTATATACATATACGAATAGATATATAATTATAATTGTTAATTGTATTATTATTTTTATTATTGTTGTTGTCGTTGTTATTATTATTATTATTATTATTCGCTAATTCCCTCGTGTCATTCTTCTTTTTTGGTGAAGCGTTTTTTTTATTTATTTTTTCGACATGCAAAATGACTAGTAGATGTATTGTGTGAAATTTGTTATTTGACCCTATGCATTTTATTTTTTGTGTGAAGATACCCTGAGTGAATTTGCCTGTCTCAGCAAGATACATTCATGTGTACAATACGATATTTCCTGTTGCATTTTGCGTGACTTCGTGCGCGAAAGTGTGTGCCACTCAGTGTGCTTTTTTTTTATGACTCATCTTCAAGCATTATGCAAACACGACAACAACACCAACTCTGACTTTTCGCGTGTACTCTGATGAATCTTCGAAATGTTTGTGTGCGAGTTTTTTTTTTTTTCTGTGCACGTGATGTGAGTCCGTGCGAATATCCTGCCTGCCACACAGTGTTGGACAAAATACTCAATAAAAGTATTTAAGTTAAGTTACTAAATACCTGCCTCATAAGGTATTTAAAATACTACTCAAGTTACTTTCATTGTAAAGTATCTTGAGTAGAGTACAAATACTTAGAAATGTATTTCAGTTACTTTTGAAGATACTTCCGCTTTGCTTGATTTGTATCGACGTCATTGACAACGACAATTATGCAGCTACGCAAATCTGGGTAGTCAGAATGGTTTATTAGCACGCAACAACACAAAACAGAAAAATACAGGCTCGTAGGCCTATTTTATGCAGTCCGACTATAAAGAGCAAAATATTGTCACGAATGATAAATGATGAGGCGGCGAATAACTGAAGAAACTAAACGTTTAATGGGGCGAACTCGTTCCCAAAACAAAATAGAGAAAGGCTAGCGTCGCAGGCGTCGATGTTGGCGAAACAGCCGGATCGACCGCTGGGGCGAGACTGACTCCGGACCGCCACTCGGAGCACCTTTTGTACCCACGTGGGTTTCTGGAACATTCGGTGTAGAAAGTTCGGCGCGTAGAACATTTGTAACTCGATCAGACGACAAAATTCTCAAACTTACCAGAATGTCAAGTTGAAGGAATAAATAAAAGAGAAGTCCGCTTTCTGGTATCGAACCCGGAGCCTCGCGCGAGCCTCCGCGCGAGAGCCAAGCGCGGTAACCATTCGGCCACGCGCTCGCTGGGCAACGCGCGTGGCAATATCACTGATAGATGTTACCAAACATTCCTGCGACAACAAGAAAGGGGTCGCTTCAGCTATTGGGAAGGAGATCAGACCGTGGCGCCCCAAGCGGTTAACTTTATAACTAGATGGATGGGGACAACAAATACAAGGGCTCAGCGCTCGGCTAACTTAACCGAACGCGGCGTCAGCGTTCGGCTGGAGTTCGTGTTCTCCGGTTAGGGGAGGAGAGGCTCTTTTGTTACCGATTTGGCTTGCATGAACAATGCAGTATGCACGGTGCCCAGCTCAGTACAAAAGCCCAAGTGGGTCAAGTGTCATCGCATTCTCGACGACTGCTTTCGGGGGAGATCCGGCACTTAACGTCACTTCACTAATTGTTGGTACTTTTTCATTACACTGTACAGCGCGCTCCATTAAAAAAAGATGACACGAACATGCCCACAAGGCCTCTGGGTATGTGCACAGGCCTTGTGTTGGGTAAACACCGAGGTGTGGGAGTGACAAATAGGTCAAAGCGCTTCGCCAATAGTGACATCCCTGAATATCACATCTTGCGGCGCACCTTAGACGCATCGTTTAGCTAACAAGTCCACTATAAACGAACTTGGGACACGGATCTGAGTGAATGAATAACAAAGAGAACCCTCATAATAGCCACGGCAGTGGTCGCACCTTCTTCAAGCAGGTTGCGTTCAGAAAAGCACTCGACGTTGGGGGTGTCCCCAACGTCGCATTTTGAGAGCTCATCCAGCTCCTAGTTCATTTCCTCTACTGCTCGCTGCTTATCAATGTTCGCTTGCAGACATGTTCGCGAGAGCAATAAGTGTCGGACTGACAACACAAAGAAAAGAAGAAAAAAAAATAAAATAAAAATAACCTCGACGTTTCGCTTTAGCGGGGTCAAATATGCAAAAAGCAAAACAAAAATGTCTACTTTTTTGTGCGTGTCCACTTCTCATTTTTTTTTCTATTTGTTATTTTCTTGACCACTCAAGTCTGCATTGTTCTCGTAGGTCATTTCCCGCTCTGCTTCCGCCTCAGGGTGGCATCTTTACTTCCGTGTAAAACCACACCTTTCGTTTCCAGGATTTTTTTGGGGGAAACTCTATAGAAACAAAAGGCGCCTTTGGGAAGGCGAGGGGAGAACCTTCATTGTACGAACTTTGGGCTGAAATATGAGTCACAGTCGGCAAAAAACGATATTTTCACGTCACCGTAGCTAATCGGAGCTAGCAACAGGATTCGGTTGCTCGAAAGAATGTTCACGTTTGCTCGTGCCACGCCCACGCCACTTCATACCGAAAAACTCGGAAAATGGCGGAATGTCAAAAAGGTATTTAAGATAATGAGTACAAGATACTCGGAATTGTAATTAAAATAGAGTATTAAATACTCTCCATCAAAGGTATTTGCAAGATACCAAGATACTCCAAAAAGTATTTAAGATCCAGTATCTTGAGTAGAGTATTTGAGATAGGCACAAGTCTGCTGCCACACCAAACGCTGGATCTGGTCCCACAAGCCTCTGCTGCTTTGACCAGACCCGACACTCAAGTGGTTGGTTATATTTGCAATGTTGAATAAAAATTTATTATTATTATTACTATTATTATTATTATTATTATTATTATTATTATTATTATTATTATTATTATTATTATTATTATTATTATTATTATTATTATTATTATTACTATTATTATTATTATATACAAGAGAGGTAGTGCGTAAGTATGGCGTTTTCCTACCGAAACTCAGTCTGCGCCGCCGTTTGGGCTGCACTTCGAATGGCTTCTATAGAGACGCAAGCGAAGCCAACGTAGTGAAGGACTCATAGAAAAGAAACCGGAAATAATTCGAAGCCTTCTAGAGGACCAAAGAGAGTCCTTACAGAAGTCGAAGTGGCATTGACAGGTTCTCGCTTAGTCGATCTTTCCAGTGGGGTTTAACACAGTGGACGGAAAGGAACGCTAACATGCTGAACTGAACTAGTTTGGGGAATTTTATGCAGGCTGCAACGAAGCTGAAACTGCTGATCACGTCTGACTGCTGAAATGTGCTCGTTTCGGTGTAAATGTGTCCTCCTTGCAACAACTACTATGTTTTCGAACGCGTACGATTAAGACATTGGAACATTTGGACCATCTCAGGACGTACAGCGTTGAACCAGTAAAAAGTACGCTGTACGATTTATAAACGATATCTTTCGTGCGAAGTTCCGCAATTGTTTTATTACTTTCACTTTCAAATCATCATGGGCGTTATTGGATTACTCAATTAACTAACGAAATTTTTGGGATAATTAAACCACCTTCGTGGTGCTGAGGTTCTCTGTCCGTCCTCAGAGCGCAAGGTGCTTTGTTTGCATCTCACGTAATTAATATCGAAAAAAAAGGTCCAAGATTTTGCTTATAGCACTTGCTTTCTGGACTAAAACCCCAATATTTCGTTCACCAGAAATTGTTCACTACAACATTACGAAGATTACTCTGGTGCCCGCAGTGATCGGACGTGAAGTACTTTAGTAATATCAAGTTTCCTTCATCATAGATAAAAAGAGATAAACTAATACAGAAAGCAGCCGTTCAAGGGTTGCAGGCGGGTCATTTCAAAGATATAGACGCACAATAGGACAACCATCAAACATTATCAAGATTGAGTATATTTACCCGTAGTAACGATCAACGATTACTCTCGAAGCAGCCGTTCAATTACTTTTGGGGGCAGGAGACAACGTAACCTAATCTAGCAAGCCTAGAACGGCTGTAAACCTAATATTTTTATACATATAAACATAAATACAATTTAAAAAATTGAGAACCCATTATAAAATGGCTAGAAATATTTAAAGCAATTGGCATGACGTGAGGCTTCATGAAAAATAACCTATATTAAAATCCGTGCATATTACCGGCAAGAAGAACACGTAACAAATTTATTGTAATTTGACCCAGACAAGCCATAAAAATATCGACAAAATCGCCTTTGTTTTCAATTTGTAGTGGCATTAAGGAAAACCACCAAAAGCTATAGACACAGGTGTAAAGGCTCTAGCCAATAGTTTCCAGGGTAACCAGCTGGTAGCTATTCAAACCTATCGCTGGTGCGCTCAGTCAAGCTCTTTTGCGCTCTCCATGGTAACACATGGAACAAATGCAAGGTTCTGCAGAGCTGTTCATGGAGTCGGCGCCATTTACGTCAGACTCGTAGTTTCCAGCGTAAAGATCGACCTTGAGGTGAAGAAGCACAGACGTCGTTTTCAGAGACCAGTCGAGAAGGCACCCCTAGGAATAACGAGCTAAACAGAGGGTTTATAGGTAATGGTATTGGTATTGGTATTTATAATTGCGTACCCAAAACACCGTGAAGGCAGGTAGAGATGTGAAATCTATGGACTACCAAATTAATGACTTGAATATTTCATTAATCGCCGGCTAATGTCTTTACCAATTCATCGGCCAAGAGAGCAAAGCTGCAAAGTACTGCGCTAATTTTTTTTGCAGTTTACTACTTTACATTTTTTGTCAAGTTAAAATTTATAAATATATAGAATATATCTAAAACTTTTTTATCACCTAAATAGTACTTAGTCGCTGGGAAATTGCGGTCAGTTAAAAGGTACATTCGTTTTGTTCTGCCCTCTCCTCACTCCTGCTACCAGCTATACGTCATCTGAATGGATGCTAAAGAAGAGGGGGGGGGGGAATCGGTGGCCAAGGGTGTTAGCGCACTGCAGCTCGGAGCGCGTGGGGCGAGCTCGCGCTGCAGGACCCAGGTACCAGGGATTCAATCCTCACACCTCTTCGTTTCAATCTGAATGAGCATTGTACCGGCGTGATGCCATGAATTACTACTGCGCGGTGCAAGTTAACGACCCCAGGCTAGCGGTTGTACCGTGCACTGGCAAAATTAATCATCGACAGCTGAGACACAAGTCACCCATTAAGGCTTACTAACTTCCGGTTGTACAAACATACAAGCAACACGATTACATCACATGCTAAAGAAACCGAGAAATGAAAGAGAATGTTGCTGTATTAAAACATGCTGTTGCTGCGTCACTAGGACTATATGAATCCCAGCTATCGACCCTTTTCAAAAAAGTGCGCGCCATCTGTAGCTGATGAACAAACTATCCGAGTCCGCGAATTGTTTGGGTACGTATTCTCATCCCGTAGTGGACACGACGGCTACTTCAGCGTTCGGTGAGGACTCGGATCCAGCCACACGTTTTGTGACCAAGTAATGGCGACCGCCGATGTTTTTCTCGATGGGGTTTTGAAAAGGGTCAATTCTGCTTCACAAATGTGTATAATGCTATTCTCATCATTTCGCTACAATTTAACGACCCTATCAGTTTCCGCATTTCACCGACTAATAGATATTTGGATAATACACCTGCCACAGGGCAACATTCAATATCATTTTAATCGAATTACATATCGGCTCGCGATCCTGACTACGAGCGTCGCGCGTGCACCGCTCTGCGCCGCGAATGACGCGCTCCGAATGACCGATCACATAATGTCATCCGATGAAAATGACATTTAACTTGCCGCTCTTCGAGGTTTTAAAGGTCACAGATTACTGGATGAAAAGTGCTTATTCTGTGGAGAGCCCTATTTGCAACGTGGAGGTTTCACTAATAGCACGTTAGACAAAATCGTAACTTGGCGCAAACTTTACAGTCCTATACAGGGACAAACTCGGGCCTAATATGGTTTTGCTTCAAGGCGTTAGTTTATGTCAGAGGACTTTCCTGTGGTGTATCAATGGCTTTTTCTCTGGTTCTCCACATCATTGCCGATGTGCCAGACTTCAGCCAAAGGTGCCACAAACAACCGAAGTACCAGCAGTGAAGCCTAACTCTGAAACTTGCTTGATGACTAAAGTTCAAAGATGCCAGGTGAGAGCCAAACCGCCACTTGTTTGTCGACTTATGACTTTGTTCCCCAGACTGGACAAAGAAAGTCAAGCTTTTAGCTCTGCCTTGGCTTATGTATATATATATATATATATATATAACGAAGCGAAAAACTCACGGTGAGAAACAACAAACAGCGGAAGTTTA